>QEOT01009696.1:462094-486303 GCA_003123785.1 Pterocarya stenoptera | reverse complement strand
AAAAAAAAAAAAAAAAACTAACATCGTTTTGTTGATCACGAAATACTTAGATTTTCTTTTTAAATTAGTTTCATGGGAATGGTTAATTATTATGTAGTTTTAAAGTTTTAGAGAAAAGTTAATCATTCAGTATGCAATTTATATTTTAACCACCACTTTCTAATGATAGTACGTTAATTCTGTGATTAAATGAGAATATATACGTACTACCAATTCTAAATGATGTTACGTTCTGTTATTAAAGTTAGGCCTTCTTGAATTAGAGAAATATTTCCAAGTTGTTTTTTTCAAAAATACCAAATATCTTTCAATCTAAAAAAAAGAAAGAAATCTATCTCAACTTAATTTATCCAGTCATTACCTAAATACAAAAACTAATATAACTTTTATAAACTGTTAGATTTTGAAGGTTGAAGCTGAAAAAAAAAATAGGAAATTGTGATAAGAAAGGAAATTGTGAGAGAACTGTTATGATTCTCATTACTCGTGGAAAAGATATACAAGGCTGCATATATACACTCAGTGCTCGTATCCTAACAGACAAAGAATTAGGAATATTCTATCTATAATGTGTCCTGCTCTATTACAATGTACAACTAAGGTAAGTCAGTGTAGTGGCCATCGACATAAGGCAGGACATCACTAGGTTGGTAGTGGGACAATGTTACTACACAGCCTCCAAAATAACAGAAGACACAGAGGATGAATTATCTTCTGTATCTTGGGTGCATGTAGCAGCAGAGGCCTCTTTCTACTTCTTTGGTATTTCTTGAGACTCCCCGTCAAGATGGGCATAGATATTCAAGGTGCCCATCTTGGACAATAAGAAATGGAACAATGGAGCTAATAATGCCTTTGTGAAAATGGTAGCCAATTGGAACTTGAAGGCCACATGGATAGGTGTAATGGTTCCAACAATGACCTTTTCCCTCACAAAGTGACAATCCAATTCTACATGCTTGGTTCTTTCATATACAATTCCACATGCTTGGTTCTTTCATGGAAAATTGAATTTTTGGTGAGGTGGATGGCTGATTGACTATCACAGTAAAGCTGGACAGGTTGTGGATGTTCTATCTTGAAGTCCTTCAAAAGTTTCTTCAACCAAACAATTTCACAGCTTGCATGTGCCAATGCTCGATATTCGGCCTCTGTTGAAGATTGTGAAATAGTAGCCTGTTTCTTAGACTTCCAACTCATCATTGAATCACCAACAAATATGCAAAAACTAGTAATGGATCGTCTGGTCTCAGGGCAAGCTACCCAATCTGAGTCATTGCACCCTTTGAGCTGCTGTGAGGATTTTGAAGAGAAAAAATTCCTTGCCCAATTGAACCTTTGAGATACCTAAGTATCCTATGAGCTACAATGAGATGTGCTTGAGTTGGTCTTTCCAGAAATTGACGAAGCATATTGCCAGCAGATGTTATGTCTAGTCTTATGATTGTCAAATAGATGAGTTTTCCTACCAGCTTTCTATATGCAGTGATATCTTGTAGTAAATCATCTGAATAGTGTGCAAACTTGTGGTTTGAATACATTGGAGTGTTAACAGGTTTGCACCCAAGTAGACCAACACTTTCAAGGATTTTCAATGTATATTTTCGTTGGTATACATAAATGCCAATTCCTGACCTTGCAATCTCCAATCCTAGAAAGTATTTCAGATGCCCCAAGTCTTGGATCTTGAATTGGTTATGCAAGTGGTCTTTGACAAATTTTATGTCCTCCAAACTGTTACTTCCCAAAATAATATCATCAACATATACTAGGAGTGCCACAAAACCATGTTCATCATTTTTGGTAAAGAGAGAATAGTCTGATTTTGATTGACAAAATCCTTTGGCAAGAAGAGAAGCTATGAATTTCGAATTCCATTGCCAGGAGGCTTGTTTCAAGCCATATAAGGACTTGTGCAACTTGCAAACAAGCTTCTAAGTTTTGGATTGAGACTCCCCCTTGAGCTGAAAACCTAGTGGAAGCTCCATGTAAATGTCTTCCTCACGGTCACCATGGAGGATGTCTTCCTCACGGTCACCATGGAGGAATGCATTATGGACACCTAATTGTTCCAAATGTCAGCCAAAAATTGCACCCAAGGCAAGAAACACTCAGACAGTGGTCATTTTCGCCACTAGGCTGGATGTTTCTTGATAGTTGAACCCTTCTTGTTGTGTATATCCCTTAGCTACAAGTCGTGCCTTGTATTTATCAATAGTGCCATCTGATCTTAATTTGATTTTTTAAACATGCTTGCAACAAATTGCTTTATTTCCAAGAGGCAAGGGGACAATGGACCAAGTTCCATTTGTTTCAAGAGCCTTCAATTCAGCTGCCAAAGCAGCTTGCCAGTTCTCATGAACCATAGCTTCCTCATAATTCATTGGTTTTGAGATGAGTGTGAGTGATAGTGCATAGGCTTGATGTGAGGAGGAGAGATGTTTGTATGAAAGGTGATGTGCTATGGGATGTTTTGTGGGAGATGAGTATGGATGATATGAAGATGAGTTGGTCACAAGTTGGCAATGATAATCATGCAGATAGGTGGGTGTGTGTTTAATTCTGCCAGACCTTTAAAGTGGAGTGTGTGGTGATGGCATGGGTTGAGGTGATACAACAGGGTCTTTAGGTGGATTGAATGAGGAAGGAGAGGATGTGGATGACTCTAATTGAAAGGGAGAATGGAGAGAAGGATCTGTGGAGGAAGGGGAATTGTTGAGTTCATTAGTGACTTGGAGGGAAGAATCTGGTGAGGCAGCTTGGGGATAGCAGATTTGATTAGGTAAAGTAGGGAATGGTGATATCTTGTGGATTTGGAAAAGGTGTAGAGCTCCTAGGATCTGCTTTTCCAAAAGGAAATTCAAATTCTAAGAACACTACATCTCGAGAGATAGAAGTCTGATGGTTATCAAGGTTATACACTTTATATCCCTTAACTGTAACTGGATATCCAAGAAAGAGACATTTCTAAGCTCTTGGATCCAATTTAGTGCGATTGTGTTTGAGTGTAGAAACAAAACAGAGGCACCCAAAGACTCTTAAATGGTTGTATGAAGACCTTGACTCCATTTGTTGCTTTCTTTTCACAACTCCATTTTGTTGTGGTGTGTACACACAGGTTTTTTGATGTAGAATCCCATAGGAATTAAAGAAATACGGCATATGAAATGATGTAGTGATTTAACTTTGGAACTAAAATGAGTTTGAACCATAAGGATAAAGGATTGCAAAAGGGATCATGCTTCTGATTTAAATTGCATTAGGTATACCCATGTGACACAGCTATAGTCATCAACAATAGTTAAGAAGTAACGATAATCATGCAAAGAGGCTTGAGAATATGGTCCCCAAATATCACAATGAACAAGCTCAAAAAACAGAATTACTAAAGGTAATGCTTGATAGAAATGGAAGTTGTTTCTGCTTAGATAAAGAGCAAACAATGCAATATGTTTGATCACAACCTTTTACATCAGGGCAAGGAGAATGAATTAAATTACTAACAGTCTTGATTTAAGTCACTATAATTAAGCAGAGAGCTGAGAAAGTGAGTCAAAGTAGGGTGTACATATCGATATATTTGAATAGAGCGACCATTTTGTTGAAAAACGATTTCTGTAAGTAACTTTCATGATGTTTTGGTATTTGCATGGATCTATTTGGAAAAGTCATGAGTTATGGAAAACCGATTTCGGTCAATGAATATTTATGACATATGACTACCGATCGAGCTAGCTAGCACAAGCATAGAAGTCAATTAATGCACGCCAATAGATAACGTTATGAACTACCATAAAAAAAAATACACATGATCTCAAAGATGAGATAACGTTATGAATTACCATAAATAAAAATACACATGATCTCAAAGAAGAGATTGACAATAAAATTAAAGTGCAGAAAATTAAAGTGCAGAAAATAAAGGACAGTAAAATAAAGGATAGTAAAATAAAAATATAGGAATTAAAAGTTCTGAAAAATAAAGGACATTAATTTAAAGTGCATAAAAATAAATGACATAAATAAAAATAAAAATAAAATAAAATAAAAAATAAAAGTGGAGACTGCAGATAAAGGAGAACAGTTCGATAACATAGTTGGTCCATTAGGCTCTCAACTGCATCACCGAACTCCCTCACTTCATCTGCATTTTCTCCCAAAAATTCTGCAGACTACTCCTAACTAATCTACTGGGCTTCTAACATCCGCCTCCCCTTCTCATTCATCTACAAGCCTTATATAGGCTTCAAAAGGAATCTGCATTTGAGCTGTGCTTAGCTTGTGTTCGCACTCACTGTCCCATGTGCTCCTCTGATTCATCTGTCTTCAGCTGCCCACATGTATCTTTTCTTTCCTTTCTTTCTTTTCTTTTCTTTTCTCCGCATGCATGTTTTCTGGTCGGGCCCGTTTCCTTCTTTTCTTTCTTTCTTTTTTTTCTTCTTCTTTCTTCTCCCCGTGCGTCGCTGTCTGCCCACTTCTTTCTTCTCTTTCTCTTTCTTTTTCTTTCTCTTTTCTTTTCTTTTCTGCTTCTTTTCTTCCCGTGCTTCCGCTCCGTTTTCTTCTTTTTTTCTTTTCTTTCTTTTTCTTTTCTCTTCTTCCTCCAGCATCGCCCAGTTCTGTCTTCCGCTTCTTCCTTCTTTCTTTTCTTTTTTTTTTCTTTTCTTCCCTGTTTTCTTCCCAGTTCGCCCAGTTCTCCTCTGTTCTAGTTTTCGTTTTTGTCGCTCATCTCTCTTTCGTTTCTTTTCTTTCTCTTTCATTTCGAATGGATGCTGCATGCATGAAGGAAACGACGTGTACTGGAGGAGGATGGGCATGGCTGGGCTGAGGTGCAGAGGAGGGTGGTGGTCCGAACGCATGCGTGGAGTTGGTGCTGCTGCATTGTTGTGGATGCACGTTGGCATTGCCTGCAGCTGTGGTCGTGGCGGAGCCTTGGTCTCTGGCATTTTCTGGCGGTCATCGGAGATGCAAGGTGGCCTGGAAGAGTGCAGCGAGTCCGTCCGTGCTTCAGTAATGGAGGTTGGTGTTGCCGGTGCATGCGGTAGTGTTTCGTGGAGTTGGACGTGTATTTGGCCATGCATGGTGGTGGAAAACTGATCGTCGGTGTCGTCTGGAGCTGCTGTGGCCGACGGAAGAGCTTCTGTGCACGACGGCACTGTAGCTCGAAGCGCAGTGCGAGAGGTTGAAGACGACTGAAAACAACGTGTCGTTTTCGTCTATTGACAAAACGGCACGTCGTTTAGCCGAGGACGAAATTCAATTACAGGGTAAAACGACACGTCGTTTTCCTTAATTGACAAAACGACCTGTCATTTAGCAGACGACAGTTTTGGCTTCTAGAGGTAAACGACATGTCGTTTCTCCGTTTAAGAAAAACTACATGTCGTTTAGGCGAATCTGAAAAACAGAAAATTAAATAAAATTAAATAAAAATTAAATTAAATTAAAAGAAAATAAAATAAAATAAAATAAAAATTAGACAAGCAAGATTAAATAAAAATAAAAATAAAACTTAGACAAATAAAATAAAATAAAATAAAGAAACTAAAATAAATAAAATTAAACAAGAAATGAAAAATAAAATTTAAGAGTGTGTTGTGCATGTGAAGAACTTATTGCCCAAATAAATCACAAGTTATAAAATCAAGCATAAACTATGCTTTTAATCAATTTAATTCACAACTTGGATTTATGCCTCTTAATCAATTTTTCCATCTAAAACCAATGATAAAATAATAAAACAATTAAAAATTATTGGTTTTAAATGTGTAAAATATGCAATAATGCAGCTCAATCACACCCCCCAACTAACTTTTTGCTAGTCTCTGAGCAAAATAGTGAAAATTAATTGAGATGAATATTGCATAAAGCTCGAAATCCAAACAAAAGCAATCAAACATAATAATGAATTCTCACAAAGCGACACGTAACTATCAACTCCCAGGGGCTATATTCACCAAGACTGTCTCAACAATCTTTCATTAAGAATTTGGGAAAATGTCTCAAATCTCAGATGTGTGTGTGTAGCTAAACGACTGTGTGTTCTTCATTACTAGTCGGGATTTATCTCAGGATTTTTCAACCTTAAGATTAATCATTTCTGATTCTAACTACCTCAAAGCCCAAGGGTCTAGCAGTTTTCATGCCAACTCTGTTTAAAGGTTGATCACTCAACCCCCAGAGTTTGGGTAACTGTTTCTAGCCCTTTAATAAGGAAAGCGCACCACTTCATCCTTTATTTATTATTATTACTATTTTTTTATTTTTATTTTTTTTAATGGATTCGAACAGTGGGGAATCAAACCGAGGACCGTGCGCCTAATCCACACAATCCCAAGTTCGCCCTTACCACTGAGACAGATCCATATTTTTTTTTGTTTTTTCAAAAGGCTCGGTAGTCCTGCAGTTTACTTCTCCTGTTAAAATCCATGAACAGTAATGAAGAACACTATGACTGTAAGCATGTGCAAAATATTGTTTGAGATTTTCCCTTCATTATATATAATTCATGCCAAGTCTATCTCAATTTCTAATTATGAGATATTACGTTCTGTGATTAGATGATCAGAATACCACCAATTTCTAATTATGATATTATGTTCTCATGTGATTAAAGTTAGGCGTTGCATGCATGTACTTCGATTAGAGAAATATTTCCAAGTTGTTTTTTCAAGCAAACTAAAATATATCTTCACTACAAGGGGAATCACTTTTCTCGGCGATTTATTTTGCTGAGAAAAGTCCTATAAATCGCTGCCCCCAACTTTTCCTAGCGATTTACACATCGCTACAGGTTCACCGCTATTAATCCTCCACTTCTGATCTACTCCAATGGAAGCCAAAAATCGCTGCTAAAAGCTTATCTTTACCGAAGATTTTTTAACCCTCAAATAGTAGAAATATCCTCGTAGTTATGATCTACATTTAAGTTCGTAATCATTGGGAAAGATCAATTCCGGCGATTTTTACAGCCGTAAAAAGGCATAAAATCGCTACAATTGCTTAGTTTTAGCATTTAAAAAAAAAACGCTACAACTGACTAATCAGTTTTGAAAATCCAATTGCAGCAATTAAAAATCGCCGCTATAAGTATTTCCAAGCGATTCTGGAATTGCTGGTATTGAGTTAGTTTTTTTGAATATCCAAATGCGGCGAGTGTAAAATCGCTGCTTTTGATCCATTACCAACGATTTAAGAATCATTGCAATTGAATTTTTTGTTGTGTGGACTTTGTTGTAGCGATTATAAAATCGCTAGTAAATATGCATCTCTAGCAATTTTATAATTTTTGTAATGTATCCAATTGCGGCGATTTTAAATCACTGCTTTTGATCCATTACCATCGATTTATGAATAACTGCAACTGAGTTATCAGGTTTTAAAAACTCTTTCCCTACTATTATTTGTCGCTGGGAAAAATTTGTAAAATCGCTATAAAGAGCTAATTAATCAAGATTGTCGACCCAGTGTTCTTACTGGGCCTCTTTTTGGTTGTTCCTAAAGGCAACATTCAAACAACGTTTCACTGATTCACATGAACAACTAATCCATCAATAAATATAGTTGAGACCATTAAAACCAATTCAATAATTTCTTCAAGTGTCAACTCATCCAAACTCATATGTATTTATACACTGGGATGGTGCATTGTAATCTCATATCAAGTACAAATTTAGCTACATCTTAAATAATAGATAAACATACTGTTATAACATATTGTTTAACTCTACTATCCACCGAAATAACTGCTACCAAGCTCCACAACTCTATTTAAGTGGGACCGTTTATCGGCATTGGCACCCATAGTTCTATTTAACTGCTACCAAGTTCTACAAAGATCGATGAAGATCCTAAGTTGGAATGTTCATGGGCTTGGAAACCCACGGGACATCGAACCCTCTGCGGATTGGTGAAGAGGGAAGCTCCCGAGGTCCTGTCTTTATAGGAAACTCGTCTGAAGGCCCATGAATTCGAGGTATGTAAATTTAAATTAGGGTTTGCAAATTGTTTGGTGGTGGATTGTAGAGGTTGGAAGCGGGGACTTGCTTTGTTGTGGAGTTGGGATGTTGATTTGTCAATTATTTCTTACTCTCAATGTCACATTGATGCACTGATTGAAGAGGATTCTGGGATTGGGTCTTGGTTTTTTACTGGAATTTACTGTTTTCCAGAAGTTTCTCAATGATACAAAAGATGGGACTTGTTACGAACACTTGGTAGGCAAAATGGTGAAGCTTGGTTGGTTATTGGTGACTTTAATGAACTCTTGCATCACCATGAGAAATTGGGGGGGGGGGGGGAACCATGGCCACATAGGCAAATTTCAACGTTCTGGGATGTGGTAAATGATTGTGCATTAACGGAAATGAGGTTTAGAGGGACAAAATTTAAATGGTGTAATAGGAGGGGCGGGGCTCGCTGTGTCAGTGAAAGATTGGATAGGGCTCTGGCTTTTAGGTCATGGGGGACTAAGTTCTCTAATGCTTTTGTGACTCATGGGGTGGAAGCCTACTCTGATCATATTCCTATTTGGATGAATACTGAAAGGGAAAGAGGTGTTTTAAAGGGTAGAAGGCAGTTCAGGTTTGAGGAGATGTGGATAGGTGAGAAGGCTTGTGATGATATTATCAGGTCCACATGAAGGAGAGGGAATGAGGGGAATAGTATGCTCGATCTTTTGGATAAAATCAAGGAGTGTGGGAGTCAGTTGCATAGTTGGAATAAAAACTGCTTCGGTAATGTTCAGAAGCAGTTAAATTTGGCTAGGCAAAATATGGAATTGTTGCATGCTTCTGATCTAGTGGGGGAACAAAAGGAAGACCATGAGAGGGCTAGAGAGGAGGTGCAGAAATGGATGGAAAGGGATGAGGTGATGTGGAGGCAAAGGTCCAAGGCTCTATGGCTCAAAGATTGGGATAAAAATTCGAGCTATTTTCACATGAAGGCTACTTAGAAGAGGAGGAAAAATAGATTGGTAAAAATTCAGAATGAGGAAGGGGCTTGGCAGTATGGTGAGCAGCGGGACAGGGTTCTCTTACAATATTTTGAGAATCTATTTACCAGTTGCAATCCAAGTGGTGATTATGAGTTTCTCGCGTCTCTTGCTGAAAGAGTTACTCCAGCTATGAATGAGGGGTTGAGCCAAAGGTATACTGAAGCTGAAGTTCTGAGGGCTTTGGCTGAAATGAACCCATCCAAAGCTCCTGGTCTAGAGGGGATGTCCTCAGCTTTCTTTCAAAAATATTGGCACGTGGTGGGAAATTTTGTTCTTGAAGCTATTTTACAAGCATTGAATTCAGGTGCTTTCCCTTATTCCCTTAATCATACCTTTATCACCCTCATTCCTAAGAAGAAAAATCTTGCTGTGGTTGCTGATTATAGGCCCATTAGTCTTTGTAATGTGATCTATAAATTGATCTCTAAAGTTATCTCTAATAGGCTGAAATCTATTTTGCCTAATATTATTGGGGAGAGTCAAAGTGCTTTTGTGCTTGGACGCTTAATTACTGATAATGTGCTTATTGCTTATGAGATAGTACATTTTTTAAAGCAGAAAAAAAAGGGGAAACAAGGTTTTATGTCTCTAAAACTGGATATGAGTAAGGCCTACGATAGAGTAGAGTGGAGTGGAGTTTTATCAAAAAGGTGATGGAAGTGATGGGTTTTCAGCTAGGATTTGTCTCATTGGTGATGTTTTGTATTCAAACAGTATCTTTTTTTTGTTTTGGTAAATGGGGAGCCAAGGGACCTATTATTCCTAGTAGGGGGTTGAGACAAGGGGACCCATTGTCCCTTTTTCTTTTTCTTCTTTGTACTGAAGGGCTCACTTCGTTATTGAATGCAGCAGGTTTAAGGAGGGACATTTCTGGGATTAAAATTTGTAGGGGCGCTCCAAACATTAATCATTTGCTTTTTGCGGATGATAGTGTTATCTTTTGTAAGGTTGAAGTAGAGGAGAATAGGAGAGTTCAAGTTGTCCTTTCAGTTTATGAGAGTGTTTCAGGGCAGAAAATAAATAAGGAAAAAACCTCCATGGTTTTTAGTAGCAATGTGGGTAGGGAAGTAAGGGAAGAGCTTCGGTTGTTGTGGGGTAATGGTGAAATACAGTAGTATGAGAAACATCTGGGACTGCCTCCTATTGTTGGGAGATCAAGAACAATGGCCTTTCAATCTATAAAAAAGAGGCTATGGCAAAAATTGCAGAGTTGGAAGGAAAAACTGTTGTCTCAAGGCGGTAAGGAGATTTTGCTAAAAGCTGTTGCTTTATCCATTCCCTCTTATTCTATGAGTTGTTTCCTTCTACCTACAAGTTTTTGTTTGGAATTGGAACGTTTGATGGCTAGATTTTGGTGGGGTCAAAAGAAAGAGAAAAGAAAAATTCATTGGATTAGTTGGAACAATATGTGTGAAGGGAAGGGTAGAGGTGGTATGGGGTTTAAGAAGCTCAGATTTTTTAACCTTGCACTTCTTGCTAAACAAGGTTGGAGGTTGATACATAATACTGATTCTTTGTTATACAATATTCTCAAGGTTAGATATTTTTCTAAGACAAATTTTTTGGAGTCTAGCTTGGGAAACTGCCCTTCTTATACTTGGCGTGGTATTTGGGAAGCTAAGAAATGGGTGAGGGAAGGTTGTAGATGGCGGATTGGAGATGGAAGGACTGCACGATTATGGATAGATCAATGGCTCCTAGGGCATATTAATTTGGTTCAAGAGTTTGGGCTACAAAAGCAAGATAGAGAGGCTGTAGTGGCTTCAATAATTGATGAGGAAACAAGAGGATGGGACCTTCCAAAAATTAGATCTCTTTTCAATCCAATGGTGGTAGCTGTGATAAATAAAGTCTTTATTTTTCCTGAAGGAACATCTGATAAATTGGTTTGGAGTCAGGGAAGGAATGGACACTTTTCTATGAGGAGTTGTTACAAATTTATTATGGCACATATGGGTTCCAATACAATAGAGTCTTCTTCGAATGGGAGGCAGCAGAGACTATGAAAGCTTTGTGGAGGATGAAAGCTCCAAATTCAATCAAAGTCTTTGCTTGGCAGTTGTGTAAAGACAACTTACCATCGAAGGTTAATCTAGTAAGGAAGAAGGTGATTACAGGAGCTACTTGTAGTTTTTGCCAGCACCCAGTTGAGTACTTGGTACATGTAGCTTTTAGTTGTATTCAACTTCGGGATCTATGGTTGCAGTTTTTCCTTCTTTGATAAACCTCCTGTCTCTCAATGTGACTGAGCTAGTGGTACAGTTTGTGAAAGGGACTGGAAGGGACATATCTAATACTTTGGAGCAATTTTTCTGTCTAGCTTGGGGATTTTGGTATAGAAGAAATAAATTTGAGTTTGAAAAGGTTAGTTTGAGCCCGCATCATGTTACTAATCATTCTTTGGGTCTCTTACATAGCTTCAGAGCTGCTGCTGTTAGCTCTAGGATGCAGTTGAAAAACCAGTTCAGTCGGTAGCCCCCTCCTCAAGGTGTTCTTAAATTAAATACTGATGGTGCCATGTTTTCCAACTTACAAAAAGCAGGTATAGGGGTTATCTTAAAGGACTCATTAGGGAAAGTGTTAATGGCCGCTTCTAAATTTGAAACAGAGGTTGAAGAACCAGAAGCTATCGAATTGTTGGCTGTTTTTGGAGCATGCAGTTGAGCTCAACAATGGGAGTAGCACACGTTGAAGTAGAATCCGATTGTCTATTACTGGTCCCATCATTATAGAGAGATGATATGTTAAATTCAATGCTTGGCAACCTGTTTTCCGAAGTTATAATGCTTTGTAGTTGCTTTACTAGTGTTGTTTTTAAACATGTGTATAGAGAAGGTAATAAAGTAGCTCATGAGCTTGCTCGTAATGCTTGGAGAGTTGATGATCTTGAAATGTGATGGGATTGTATTCCAGACTTCCTTTCGCAAACCTTACGGTTTGACATATGTTTGTAATCGTTTTTTTATCTCAATGAAGATGTTTGCTTATTATCCAAAAAAAAAAAAAGAGTTGCTCACATGTAGTGTTTTTCTTGGGTCTGTTGTATATAAAACCATGCTCCCTATTGCCTCTCTAGTTAATATATCTTAATCCACTACTTGATCTGCCCATGTTATCTGAGTCAATTTGACTCTATCAATTTGAATAAAATCTATCTTTATTCTGGCATTTAAGGAAAACTGTTAAGGAAAATGGTTGCTTAGCCCACTCAAAATCATACACCTGACGCCATCCCACACATTTATAGACAATTATTCATTTGCAGTTAGCAATGCGTCTAAAATGCAGTCCTCAAAAAGTTCCCCAACCATTTCCCACTATGTGAAAATGGCCTTTTTCACCCCAAAATTCCTCACAACAGGGAGAAATACAAATGAATAATTCAAGAAAGGACATGCATTCAGATTCAAACATCCAAAAATTCTTGTACAAACAAAAAAGCACAGTTTTCGGAAAGCACCTTGCAAGGATGAAGGGGGAGAGATAGACAAATGAGATGCATTGCCTACCTGTGGTGATGAAAGACTATAGCAAGAGTCAAATCCTCTGATCCAAACCTTCGATACTAGACTGCCCCCAAAAATAAATTCAACAAAAGTAGGCACAGACCACTGATTTTGTATGGGGTGGAAACGAAGGGCCAAGCTTATGCGAGGGGAAAATTGTAGTCGAGAATGCAGATGAAGCCGAGACCTAACTGGGGTGGGTGGAGTTGCAGGACGAAGAGAATTTGGGGAAGAAATGGAAATATCGGAGGATGGGGGGAAAATTGAAGGGTGGGGGGAAAATATTCATGTTGGAGCCCTTTCATTAAAGGACCCAATTTTAGTGATTAAAGTGACGTTGCAAAAACATAAAATTATTTTGTAGCGACAATAATCGTCGTTAATGTAACTAAAATCGTTGCAAAAGGGCACAGGTAAAGTCCCTCATTAAAGGACCCAATTGTAGCGATTAAAAAGGTTGCAAAATGGCAAAGTAATTTTGCAGCAATTATTTGTGTCGCAAAAGTATCTTCAATAGTCGCAAAAGAGCAAGTAAAAAAATTAATGTGAGAACTCAGCGGCGAAAAATAACTTTTTCTTGTTGTGCTTCAAATCTCAAAAATAAATTAAAAAAATGCTATTTCAACTTTTTATTTTTTCAGTCATTTCCTAAATACAAAAACTAATATAACTTTTACAAAATCCAAAATAAACATACTGTTAAAAATTAATATATTTAAACACTTTTGCAGAACCAAGCTAGCTAGAGTACCATTAATATTGTTATAAAACTTACCTTATAATATATAAGAAGCCTAAAAACGATTAATATTTTTTTTTTCTTTTTAAAAGACAATTGATAATTTCAGCATCACTCTCATAGCTTACATCCCCGGCCCATCAATGCTTTGAAACTATTACATTTATCTTATTTGGATTATTGTACAATGCTTTCACGATTTATTATTTGGTTTAATATTTAAAACCTATCATGTGGCAAGCTGATAATTAACTTAACCCCAGTTGGGAGAATCTTCTTTGTCAAGGGCTTAGCTATTGCAAAGAAGGCTTAAAAGGATACGTGCATGCCTTTAGTACTGTTCTAAGCCTCAAACTATATATGCTAATTAATTCCCTTAGTTTCCTTTGATATTCAATTTGCTACACCTACTTGTAATATCAGAGCTTTCTGATCAATGTCCTAGCATCATGCGTTTTTTCACATCCAAAAATATTATAAAATTTTTATTTTTATTAAATTGTGTGAGTTGAGATGAAAGTTGAATAAAAAATATATTATAAAAATGGGATGAGACGCAGATAGTGTTATGGTATAAGTTTGGTCTCTAGCTGCAATTGCATTGAAATGCCACCCAAATTAATACCAAGTGATGTGCAAATTAGAAGAAAAATAACTATGCATATAGAGGGTAGAAAATAGAATCTGTTAAAATCCCTGTGAAATGAAAGAAAAAGTTACCTAGTTAGGATAGTGAGTTGAGATGAAAGTTAAATAAAAATATTATAAAAATAAAATATTGTTAAAATATAATTTTTATTATGAGATTTGAAAAAGTTGAATTGTTTATTGTGTTTTGTTTAAAAATTTAGAAAAATTATAATGATTACAGAAGATGAATGAGATAAGATAAGAATTTAATACTATCCAAAAAAATTAAATGGGAATCAATAACTATTATAAGACTCATTTCATATATTTATCTTTCTCTTATTTTAGGTCCCGATGAAGTTTAGATAATAATTTAAGGCTAGCGATATTGATCCCAGCAGGTTCCAGCCTTCCCAGTACATTCAACTTTCTCGCAACAATTTCTCAGTAATTCCTTGTTGAACTATTCTTTTTTTTTTTTCAAAGTCTCATAGAAAAACACTTCTCATTAACTGTCAAACAGTGTTAATAACTTTGTTTTCCGGCGGGTGGTTTAAATTTAAATTAATATTTTTGGCGCTTTGTTTTCGCTGCTAATAACTTTTCATTTACAGAAAATGCTCTTACGGCGACAATATTGGCCGCAAATTGTATCAGAGAAATCGATGGAAATTTTTGCCGTTGACAAAACATTTTGCGATGACACTAAACCGCCGCAAAACATCTAAAAGTATTTTCTGCTCCAAAATTCCAGTTGGTTTCGCACTCGGCGACTTAGAAATCGCCGAAAATTGTCTCTATTTGTTGTATTTCTTTTGCAACAATATTAAAATCGTTAAAAAATGTCTGAATTTTCTGAAAGGTTATTTCAGCGCTTTTTATTCGCTGCAAAACTAGCTATTGTGGTGATTTTACAATTCGCTGAAATGAAAACACCGCTACAGTTATAAATATTATTTACGGCGACACTAACGCGCCACAAAAAATCAAATTGTCGCCACAAATAAGTAAACAATAATTTCAGCATCAGTTTTTTTGGTACATTGCTTTGGATTTCTGGGGCGATACAAAAATCGCCGCAAATAAGGGTTAATTGCAGCGATTTTCTTCCCAACGATCATAAAATCGCTGGAAAAAGTCTTATTTCTTGTAGTGAGTTGAGCAGTGATCTTCATCCCTATCGTTTTACTCATTTATGGATTAATGCATTTTTTCTACGCTTTTAATTTGTCAAAGTCTTTGTTCCATTTTTTGGTAGAGATAGAGACATTTATGGTTCCACCAAGACAAAGTTTTCAGTCAAAGTATTCATTCTTGTCCTTATTCCTTAATTTTCTTTCCCAAATTTTCTCTCCCAACCTAAATTTGAAGTTAGAAGAAGATTCATGCTGCTACAAATCAGGAATGGTGCTTAAAACAGCCTAAGTATAAATATATATATATTTATATATATTAGTAAAACCTCCCATTTTTTACTATGTGGTTTCGTTCATCTTTTCGTTATGTTAATTCTTACCTTTTCCCAGTAGAAACACAAATGATGATAGGATCTCATTAATTAGGCCTTTGAACAAAAAGAACAGAGGAAGTTTCCCTAGTCAAGAGAGACAACCAAATAACTAGAATGAGATTTAGGTCGTGTTTAGATTGTGAGTTGAGATGAAAGATGAATAAAAAATAATTATAAAATTAAAATATTGTATTTAGAATATAATTTTTTAATATAATTTTATTTTAGAGTTTGAAAAAGTTGAATTATAATTTATTGTATTTTGTTTGAAAGTATAAGAAAATTGTAATGATTAGATGAGATGAAATGAGATAAGATGGATTGAGATAATTTCTAAAAACAAACAAGGTTTAGAATTTGAATTCAATCACTTCTTGTATAATTTGGAGGGAGCTTTCAGTTGACGGGTTCAAACTTTTTTTTCATTTCCTTTAATTGTTTTAATTTGTTTTGCAAGCCTTGACTGCGTCAACTTTGAAAACTTAGGTACCTCTGGTCGTAGGTGAAAAGTTATATAAAGGAGGAGGCTGCTGTGGATTCCTCTGCATCCCATTAACATTAAACTCAAGATGGCTCTCAAACTTCCTACTGGCATTGTATTTTGCTTCATTGCGTTTCTCATCATCCTCGCTAACCATTTTGTTGCCCCACGACAACTGATCGAAAGTCCATTAGCGCGCAGTACGTCGTCGTAATTTAATTCCCTCTCTCTCTCGTCTCACATGCATGTTTAATTATTTTGGGAGTCTGAAAATAGTAGTGAAATATAAATTTGAATTAACATGTTTTATCGAGTTTTAGGAAAGGAGAAAGAAAAAGTTCAATAAAAATATTATAAAGTAAAAAAATTGTTTGAATAGAATCTTTGTTTATAAATGTGAAAAAATCTAATGATTTTTGTGTTTTGTGTTTGGATTAAGTAATGAGTAGATGAAAATTTAAAGATTTGATGTTTGGAAAGAAAATTGTAAGAAATTTTTTAAATTTTGTCTCATCTCTATGTCTAAATTAACGTTCTCTAAAAGTACTTCTGATGCCTCATTACCTAAAAATTAGTTCTATTATTTATTTAATAATTAATCATTATCTTTTGCTTAATTGCAGCGCTTAGTAATCCCGGGCCTGGAGACGGGTCTCCCGGAATTGGCATTCCCGGCCCTCCTCAACGTAGACTCGTATGAACGGTAGGAGGTGCTAGCAAAGCAGCCTTGTATCCATATGCTTCCGCACATTAAAATTCTAATTTTGTGGAGGAAGTATTTGTTTTATCACATTAAAATTCTAATTTTGTGGAGGAAGTATTTGTTTTATATAAATATATATATCAATAATATATTGATATATTATATATTTTAGAGGCATCGATCTATGCGTCCAAAGTGACAAGCATGATGTGTATGGAAATAAATAAATAAATATTTTAAGATATATTATTTGGCCTTTATCCTGATCTCCAATGTTTTTATTAAGTACAAGCTTTACTCGGCAGGAAACTAATGTTCCTAGTGGAGGGATGAAAGTCCTTCAAAATCAATATATATACACATGCACTACAAGAAAATTGGATTTTTGGGGCCATTTAATTGTGGCGAAAAGACCATTTATGACCAAAACAGATACATTTTAGCTGTAAATAGTCATTTCGCTAGAATTAACTGGCTGCAAATAAGCAATTTCTTGTAGTGACGAGTACTGACATCCCATTACATAGAGCTAACGATAGTATTGGTATGTACGAAATCTCGTGAGAGACTCGTGGGAGACCCATGACCTAGTGGTTTGGAAGAACATAGCTCATGGCCATGGCCATTGGTCTTGAAGCTCAAGGCCGGAAAGAGGAGGAGGAGGAGCTGAAGAAAAAATTAAGTCGTCCTATGCTGTTCTCTACATATTATAGAGAAAATTCTTTTTCTTTTGGAGGCAGATTTTTTTAATGGAAACTTATAAAGGGGAGAAAAAGAAATCGAAGCCAAGGTGAGCATAGAAAGAGCTATTCTTGTTTTACAGTTATTGGAATGTCAAAAGAGGATAGAATGGGTCCCTGGATCAAATTATTATGCTGCTTAAAAGTGAGGTGATGAGTGTTTGGGTCCTTTTCTTTCCATTGATCAGGAGTATTTAACCATATGTTGGAGGAAATATTGTGGGTTCCTTTCTTGCCATTTAGGAGAATTTAACCATCTGAGCACCTGGTACTTGGTATAGAATATTGATGAGAATGAAACTAAAGTATAGGAGCAAGTAGAATCTTGACATGTATTTGGCCTCTGTTTGAAAATTGAAACCCAAGATGATTTATGGTATCTTTTCTTGCATCTCGCCTCTTCTTGTGTTAGTATACTATTCAGAGCACCTTGATGATGTGCTTGCAAAAATGTATTCTAAGCAACGTCCCTCCAATAGGAAAGAGAAAAGAAGCTTGTGTTCAATAGAAAGTCCGCTTGATATGTCGCTTGAGTGAACTTCAGACAAAGATTTCACCCAACACTCGGTCGACAGTTGGCTTGAGCGAACAAATTTGAGAAAGAAAAACAAGTAAATCTATAACCTATGGTTTGACGTAATCAATTCGATAAGAAAGATGTGTGGCAAAACCAATATTTACAAAGTTCTGCTAGCCCGTACAATACTTCAAATGGACAAAAAATGGAGAAATACAATGATCTACCCAGGTACAACACATGACATTACAACATGGCCAATAAGAAATTACAAGGGGTGGCTAGAAGTTAGATGTTTGTGTTGGTATTTTTTTTAAAATAATTATTGGAATTTATGAGATTTATTGCTTGTACGTTATTAAGCTTGCTTTTATTCTCATGATTTGCCAGTAACCGAATCCTTTGGTTAATTACTTTATTGCCGTTAATTTTTTCTTTTTTACTTTTAGTCTCGTTTAAACAACTGGTAAAACCGACTTCATGGCCTTTATACGTTTCTTTCTTCCACTTTAAGTGCCTGCATTCAAGTACCATATATTGATATATGTGTAAGTGCCAACGGACTTTTTATTTAGCTGTCGTTGCTTTGAGTTTGGGTATTAAGATAGTTTATTTAAGTTGGCTTATTTAAAGTTGTAGACGTTGGCATTAAAGGGTTGTTAACGTACATTGGCTCCTATATTCATTTTCCTGGTTACATCTATAGACTATATATCTATATATTTGGTTAGTCATTCGGTACAACAGATATAAACAAGCTTAATGAGTATATACTTTTGAGAGTATTTCTAGATAAAAGAAATGTGTCCTTTGAGTGGAGCTTTGGGCTCAACCACTTGTGCAGAGTTGGTTCGGGCTTTATGACGATCAGTTGGGATGTTGTATCCTGGAGGAGTCAAGTCAAGATGAGTTCTGCTGCACCGGTTAATTTAAGACTTTGTACACCGCAGATGGCTTGAATCTCCTTAAAGAGAGCGACACTTCCATGCCTCAGTCCAAACTGGCTTCGTCTTAGTTTTAATTTCGTTGTAATTTTTATTATATTATTGTGAATTTCACCAACAGTTTGCAAATCTATTTGTCAATTAGTTTCATTGGCATGTGTTGGAACAATAGGAAAATTTTGCACATAAAACAACATGAATCACTACTGTAATGATCTTTTTGCTTCAGAGTCCAGACAAATACAGGAGAATTTGCAGAGCATGCATGTATTAAAATTCTACCTTTTAGTTGCTTCATTGCTGATCCAAGGCAACACAAGCATGTGGCAGAAGACAACATAAATTTGACTTTGAGTCACAAATATAATATCACTAACTTGAATCTTCAATATCAGAGGGTAGCCTTGAGCCGGCAAGGAAAACCAATGCAAAACAAATAATTATATCCTTTTTTGCTAGAAGTATAGCCTTTTCTCCTCTCTCGGGAGAGGCCCCCCCGTCCTAGTACAGGTTTTGTTTGTTCTTCTTGAGAGTGATGGCGGACGTACGAGTTGAAAGCTTTATACAAAAACATGTCTTTGTCTGAGAAGGAAAAAGGTGAATTGAGGGTGGAGTCAAACTATGACCAACGTCCTCTAATTTTTCTCCCGGTTGGTCACAAGTCTTGTTTATGCATTTTAAATCTTGAATTTGTGTTTTAAAGTAAGCAGGTGAATTTTAAACGGAGCCCAGTGTTTTAAAGTTTGTGAAATATTTTAAATGTCCAAATTTATATTAGATGGGGTATTTTTAGTATTATTGAACCAAATCCATATTTGAAGTAAGCATTTTCATATTTTTGAAGCCCCTAAAATAATAGAGTGAAACTCGCCGGAAATAGTTTTATTGTTATAAAAAAAAATATTTTTGGCTGGTAAAAAACGCCGGAAATGGCCTTTAACAAAATTTAAAAATAAAATGCATTAAGCAAGATACATTATACATTCATATGGTAGCCTTCAAATCTACCTCCAAAAGCAGGCCACCTAGGATGGTCCATTGCATGCATTTGCACTACAAGATATGGTCTTCTACAAAATTAAAAAATAAAAAACTTTGTACTTGAACAAAATAAATACTATAAAATGGTGTGGGTAAACTGTAAAGGCTATAACCCATCAATATTTAAGCTTCTCTTGTATCACTCTTCTATAAGATGGATACGTTTTGGCAAACGTTACTACCCCGCGTTGTCTGCCCTATTGTTAAGGCGAGTCCAGATAGAACAGCTTTTGTAATGGCTATATCTGTGCCTGGATCTCATGAATTGGTGGATCCTTTTTGCTTTTGGATCTCATTCTTTGAGGGAGCCATGGGCTTAAAAGAAGCCGCTTTTTATTATATAGGGCTAATTTGGTTTTGGAAGCACTGGAAGGCGAAAGGCCCAACAATCACAATAAACATGGGAATTTGTGACCAACTTGAGCTTTATACTTTATAGTGCTACATACTGCTATCAAAACCTAGTAACGAACAAACAACAGCTAAATCAGGATCCTAGATGAAACTTATCCCGAATCCAAAAACGCGTGTTTCTAAATCATTACAACAAAGTTGGCTATTTGCAACAGCAACAAACTGTATTTCTATTACCAAGACTAATAAAATGATGTTAAAAATAAGAATATTAACATCAAAACTATTGCGACAAGAAATTTCCGTTGCTAGTAATCCTATACAGTACTCGCAACAGTGCTACATAATGTAGGGTGATTAGTTTCAATGATAGATTCATCTCCGTCTAACAAAAATGGCCATCGCAACTTAGAATATATAATAGCAATGTGGTAAATTCAATATTGCAAAAATTGTCTACCTATATGCAACAAAATTACTCGGTCGGAAATGAATTGAAACCATCACCAATGACATCAATATCCTTGCAAATAACTATACATGTAATTTCGAAATGTATTAGTAGCAACACATTATTGTTGGAAATTATAATTAATTTTGTATCGTTCTAATTTCCATGCAAATAAGACGGTTTAGTAGCAATGATCACATTTTGCTTGCAAAAATAGTTGATATTACCAACAATTGATCATGTATGCTTGGAAATTAATAAGTTTAGTTCCAACGGGTATAATCTCGCGCGTTGCAACATATATGATATTATAACCAACAAGATACATTCGCTAGAAACACATGCAAATATCATGGGTCCAGACTTGACACTGTGTGGAATCTGTTCGTGGCACTTTGTCCTCTTCTATCATCAAACGTGATAGGGCACGACTAGTCCAGACGATCGATCGAAGGTTAGCACGACCATACCATTTAATCCCCACCGCCTAGTTTAAACAAAATATGTTGTTGCAAATCTTTGACTTGCATGCAGTTCAAAAACTTTTAGATTTTTTGAATCACCATCTGTTCTTCTTTTTTTGTTCCCCTTCACCTGTTTCCTTTTCAAACCAACCTCATTTTTCTCTCCCCCTTCCCTTGCCCAATCCCCTCCCCTCCCCCATTTATCAATTTGTCGCTGCCTACAAGAAACCAACCCGGCCACCTACAAACCAACCCATTTCCATTTTAAGGCTTCTTTCAATATCCCCCATTTACGTTACATTGTAGGGACAACTCATATATGCCACTATAGAAGATAGCATTTCCACCTACGCCACCCCAGGTATGCCTCCTCTATCCATTTTTCTTTAGATATTTTTAGTACCTAAAACCCATAAATCCCTTCGCCCAGTTTTGGGTAATAATTAGATAAAAAAGTTGAAGATTTGAAATTGAAAATTTCTTGTGTCTTAGATGAGATGGGTTCCCAAATATGGCCTAAATCTTCATATTCAGCATCATCAACTATCCATATGTCACCATGACTCCCTATCATAAGACCTTTACCACTACAAGAAAAAAGGGTTTTACCAGCACTGAAAATCGCCGGTAAAACACTACAAAATCGCTGGATTACATCAATTCCGGCGATTTGTGTCTCGCTGCCTGTTCGACAAAATAAATGTGATATTTTTGATCAACTTCAGCGATAACCAAAAATCGCTGCAAAAGCATAGATTTTTCGGCGATTTATTTTCGCCCCAATTAATGTTAAAAAACGCCGGAAAAGCCAGTCTGGGTTTGTACAAAATCGTTGGGAAATCTCAAAAGCAACGACTACAATCGTCGCGAAAAAATGAAAAATCGCCGCAATAGTATTACTTCTTCCCAGCGAAATTTAAATATCGTCGGGAGAAATGTTATTTGCAGCGATTAAAATCGCCGAAAAAATTAAAATCGCTGCAACAGTACTTGCTCTTTTGCAACGATTTTTCTTTTCGTCGCCTGTGTAACTTTTTACAACGAACATTTATCGCCGCAAAAAAAAATAACGCTGCATTAAATATTCCCATCGATTTAATCTTCGTCGAAATACTGGGTGACCGGATACGTTGCATATTTGCAATGCATATAAATCGCTGCATTTATGTAATTGCGGTGATTACTAATCGCTGCAAATAGTTTTGCCATTTTAGCGCCATCCTTGACCCAGCGATATTGAACTCGCCGCATTGATGTTTTGGTTCATTTTTTTTTTCCCGTTCGCCCTTTTGGCTGGGCGTCATTCTCACATTATTGACGTTATACATCCATGTAATTCATAATTTATCTTATTTTAGGTTAGTCATAACTAAATATATTTAATGACTAACCTGAAATAAGATAAATTATTTCAGGAAAAAAATAATTTAAAAGATCAAGAAATAGGAAACATTTTCAGCTCCTAATTAATCAAATACATTCATTCATCCATTAGATCAGTTACATAGAAATTCACATTAATGTAATTATGGGCTGTACTAGGGTGGACCAATTGGAATACAATTAAAACCTACAACTCTGACCAAGTACTACTAAAATATTGAGAACACATATGATGCCTCTAAATATTATCTGAAAATTCTTACATTAAGACAATATATGTCTATAATTGTCCTGCTCCTGATCTATCTTTTAAAATTATATCTAGTTTGCTATTTCAATATGCACCTAGGCATGAGGGGTGAGTAGAAACTCTTCAACACGACGAAATAAATGCCCTTGTAAATATGATTTCTGCACATTTGATTGAACTCCAAAACCAATCTGGCACAAAAAGAAAAAAAAATGTTACAACAAAATAAACTTCACTTGCATCAGTATTGTTATAAAAATACTAGAGCAATGTTCTTTTCACAAGCAGGAAATTTTAACTAGCAGGGAGACTTGCATGCAGCACTATATATATAACCTTTACATAATTAAAGATTGAGGGTGCTAGCTAGTTAGCTATCTAGCAAGGCTAATTATGAATTACTAATTATAGAATAAAGCAGTTAAATAAATGAATTAGCTGATGATCAAAGACTGAAAATGGCTGTATTCATGTGATAATTTCTGCAACTTAATGATTGTGCAGCATGCAGTTTCACATTTAATTAATTAATTATCTGTATGTCAGGATTATGTGAATAATTGTCAAGAAATAATGGGTAACATGCATGAATTGAAAAAGCTATAAGAAATTAACTTGTCAAAAGTCTTGCTGCATGCACATAGGACTATATATATGCATGCAGTACTAGTTATCTACTATAGCATTATGCAAATGAGAAGTTCAAAAATTTCTTCCTGAGATTTTTTGCATGCACAATCATGTCATGTGCCTCTCTCTTTTATTTGAGGCCTTTAAATTCATATAGACATTCTCATCAAACATGACATATAGTGCAGGAACAGGTTTTGGATGAAATAGTTAAGTGAAACTTCTACAAAGTATAAGATCGAATGGCCCCATATTGCATGCAAATGTCAATCTGTCTATACATTAAGGCAATGATAAAATGAAATGATAGATTGTAAGGAGAGTATATTGGATCCAAGCCCTAGTTTATATATACAGGAATTAATCAAGTACTTTATTTTTATAGCATAATACTTGAACTGGGCAAAGTACCTACATACTGAGACTTGGTAAATTTTAGATGTGTGTGTCTATCTATGGTCTATTGACAATAAGAAATTCAGGTGTCATTTACAAACTTAAAAGCTTACAACAAATCAAACATCAATATGCTTGGAAGATGAAATAATACTCCTAACTAATTCTAAGAAAGGTGAAACGATGGCATATGAAACTATAAAGCATCTGAGGTTTTTGAAGTGTGAGCTCTTTTACCATGCACAATATGCTAAAAGAGCTCACACTTCAGAAAATAATAATGGATACACAAAGGTTATGATAAGATTCCCCAACAAATCTTGCATGCGTGCATGTGTGGAGGCATGCTTGCCTATTAGCTGCACAATCTGAAGAGAACTTCATGGACCCAACCACTATACTTTTGGAATTGCATAAATTGAAAGTATTTCATCAAAACAGCAAACATATTGTCATAACATCAATAACAAAAAAAAAA